>JAWMAG010000033.1:0-7500 GCA_037013455.1 Ceratitis rosa
TATTTTAAATAGAATGTACTAAGTTCTTATACACTATACACAAGTGGTAAGTGGTTCTTACAGTAACGCGTCCACTTCTTAGTAGAATTTATTTTTTTTAAATTCTGCGAAATAGAAATTTTATATTAATGAATGAACTGGTATTTAACTAGTGTGAAGTTCATGTAAAGTTGGATAAATGACATTTCGTCAGTAATCGTCTTGTTAAAAATATCATAACTTGGAAAAGTGATGGATAATGAGCACCAACTAGTTAGTGTAAGAACTAGTTAACAACTAGTATCTATCTCGACATGGCTTATATACATATACGTGTATTTGGATATAAACACCCCAACCGAAAGCAATTATCAATTATCTGCTGTCTAGCAATTGCTAAATATAAACACCGTTAAATAAGTACTTCCGTTTGGAGTTTCTGTTTTATGTTTTTTTATTTCTTTCGTAAACATTTAATTGCAAACAAAAAATACGCACCAAGCAATGAAGTGCACATACATATATGCTATGTACATATGTACCAAGTTTCAGATATTTAGCGTTGCTTTTTTACTTCCTAATAGGTTAAGTAAAAATGTATCCATTATTTCTGCATTAAATTCAAAGCTTTATTGATCGTAATTAGATTTATGAGATTTATGTTAAATATTTGAAGGTATTGTCATTATGTCTCTCTCATAGAAATGCTTGTCCCCATTGCCAAACAAGTGGGAATATCGATTTTCACAGGCTTCTCTTGCGGCTAACTCTTCGCCGGCCAAATCATTCGACATAAACAGAGACTGATGGAATACACTGGGTGCGAGGTCCGGACTATAAGGTGGAGCTAATCCTACCAAACACACAACAAAACCTTCCTACAATAACTGTCTAAGGTTCTTTCATCGTCTTTTTTAGTAAGAAAATATCATCTTTCCAATGCCAGCTACCCATTAAAGCAACCTAATTGATAATGGATTGCATTTTACTAGACAAATATTATATCTAATTTCAATGAAATAGAAAAATAGACTTAGAAACGTGTGGTAGGGTATACCATAAACGTACTTCATAAAAAAAGATGTGTAGGTCTGTTGATATATACCAGTATCTGAACCACTGATCCAACGGTATACCACGAAAGCTACCGGTGCACTTTCAAATTTCCTCCCTTTACTTCACTTCACACTGTTAAGATGTTTCCCAAATTCAAAAGTAAATTTTAAGCCCAAATAGTACTATTTTGAGCAAGTCTTAGATGGAGCTACAGTTTATTCAAAGCCGCCTCCGAATAGCTGATGGATTTTAGTAAGGAGTTTTGAATTTCCTATGGGAAATACAATCAGAGGGGTTGATGTCCGCTATGGAGGGGCCACTGCAATCAAAAAACTGCCCATTTGCTAGCACGCACTACAAAATTTACAAAAAAAAATTAAACCTACGCATTGACCTGCTAAAATAGTCAAATTTTGTAGTTTATTCAATTTTTTTTTAATTTTTCTCACCACATCAAAATCAACATTGATAATTCAATAACTATAAGCTCCACTCAAATCCTTACAGATTTTTCAACAAACTGTTCTAAGCCTCCTAACAAATATTCCATATAGAGTTCAATGAGCTCTGGCGATTTTCATGTTGCTTACTCAAAGCACTAAAATATAATTTTGAGTTCCATTTGAAAGTTTATTATCATACACTTTTCTTGTTAACAAGAGTAGTAAAAATATGATGCTAAACTTTTACATTTATTTCTTTCATCATTTCTTTCATTATTGAACTTACAAACAATACATTTTATTCACATATACTATACCATATATAGGTATATATGTATATTTTTACTAAGTATATGATTTGTATTTTAACCGTCGCGCACTCCCTTCCCTCCACTCCTCAAGGCTCTTATTGACTTTCGCACTTTTAGTTTATGAAGTCATAAAAAAATCTTTTACAACCGACTGATGTGAACGTAGAGATTTTATATAAGACAGCACAGCAGTGGAGCAGCAGAGTAAATTGTCCTGGCGTCAGGATTTGCCATTCACTTGCTGTTATTATCATTAATTTTATATTTATGCATTTGCTTTTCGACATGCTGAGCAATGACTCAGTAGTACAAGCAAACATTTTGTACATACATATATATATACGATAAATAAATATGTAGTGGTTATAAAATTGAAATGTTTGCATGTTGAGGGTCGTACGTGCATACACATTCTAACATATTTACAAATTGTTGGTCAAAGCAGGAGTGATGAGAGACAATGCATTCAGAATTTCATTAATTTGAGAGCAAAGATTGAGCAAAACTTTGACATAAATGCCATGAAGTTACACAAAATGAATACGTGTGTATGTACGTTATATACTCCTTTCGTATACAAACAGTAGTTCAAAACTAGTATGTTAAGGATGAAATGATAGCAATTAATTAGTTGTTGAAAATTCACCAGTAAAAGAATGGAATTCAAGCTTTGAATCTTATTTTCTTATTTCTATTAAATAAAAATTCAACTTGAGTAAATGAACTGGTATTGGACTAGTATGCAACTGAGTAGAAATTGGACAATTTACATTATATACTTCAGCTGCTTACGGAAAAATGGACAGCAAGCAGTCAATCCAAAAATAAACTAGTAACCATTCTAATCAACAACTAATTCTTTGCACTGCAGTATACCAAAATAAATTCTATTATGTGTTTATATGTCACGTGCAACAAATATTTATTTATTTTTTATGGCTCTCGGTAAATCGAACATGTCAAACAATTAGCAACTTCTAAGATGGCATGCAATTTTGATAAAATATTTGCAAAAAAAATAACGAAAACAATTTTCGTAATGATACAGTAATTTGTTAAATGGCCAAAAAGTTTGTGTCCTCAGCCTTAGTGGGTGGGGAGTTTTGTGGAATTTCAACAAGTTGACTTATGGTTTGTTGATTTTCTTGAATTACTGTGTCTACATTGTTTTATTTGTAATTACTTAAAAAGCAGTAAGATATTGCTTCAATACATTTGATGGACAGAGAGAAATAACTAGATTATAAGAAATATAATTTCAACAAGTATTCAAATTAATAATAGATTAGGTTGGCTGGCTGCTACGTCCTAGTTTTTGGTCGTTTGCAGTGTTGGAAGATGGAAGTTCAGTGGAATAAAGTATTGGAGTAGTAATTGTATAATTTACTTTTACATTTACTTTATAATACACTTTTGAAACTTCCTTTAGTTCTCTACACAGCGTAGCTCCTTGATGTCTAAAACGAGTTCCAGTTAGGAACGGGTAGAAATACCCAGAGAAGGTTTTCTTAGGCCTCACGCATGTCCGCTTACTTAAATATCCTGCATGTACCGCTGCTACTAATGTACATTCTGCTCCATTGTGTTGCCAGTATGCTAGACCAATAACTATACTTTATTCCCCATCCGAGACTGTGTAAGCAAAATTTTTAACATCTTGCATATCCTTAAGGCATACCATCTCACTCTGACCTGTCGTTCAGCTCCTTCGGCTTTTTCTTGGTATAAAACCTTTAGCGACTTTTATATTTCTTATAAAGACTCGATCGCCAGACAGATGTCCCTTTTTGCAATCGCAACAGCTCTTTGGTTCTCCTCAATGCCCTTGTGACTAACTTATCCACTGCCTGCCTATGCCTCTTTCTACGCTTTTCTGCGTTGTTCTAGCGATCTTCCACATCAAAAAAATCTCAGCCAAGAAAATGCAAGGAGCATTTTTATGTTTGGAACGAGGGGTTTGTAGGGTGCTTTTTAAGTTCCGTGACTCACCATTATTATAAATTCGAACTATCGTCAACCAAGCAACATAATCGGTAGTGTAAAGTGAAAAATGGAAGAAAATCTAATAGCTTACTGTTATAAAGTTTCTTACCAAACAAGGTAAATCGGTTGCGGCCAAAATGAAAGAAATGTCATTGATTAACAGCGACTCTTGACAGGAAAAACCATGATGTAAGAGTTGCACAGTTTATTTAAGAGAAGAAGATGACTCGAGGCCTGATAAGAGCATCGAATTAACCACGACACGTTATTGAAAAAATTTTCCTCCACAATGTTAGAATAAAGAAGAAAAAACTCGTTAACTCGTAGAAATACTTGAAGTACCCGAAACAACAATTTCAAAAATCCTACACGATCATGTTTGTATGACTAAGGTCAGCGCAAGGTGGGTAACATGACAGCGTGTTTTAAGTCGAATTTTTACTGGAGCTGAAATTCAGACACATCATTTTAAAGCTGAGCCGGATCAAGACTCTATTCAGTGGCATCGAAACGACACAGCTCCTCCCAATAAATAGAAGGTGTCACAGTCAGCTTGGAAACTCAAGGCAATGTTCTTCTGGGACTCGAATATTATTGTTTGATTACAAAAATAAAGGTGATTCATAACTGGGAAGTACTACGGTCCAATATCAGAGCAAATACCAGGTGTGTTTGTTGAAGTGTGCCGGTTTTACTAGTAGATGTCGCTAACAATATGTATAAATTTCTATGATTTGGCATGTATGTATTTTTTTTTTCTATTGACATTAACCTACAAAAATACGCAAGTCACATTCCGCCAAAATAATAGCGTCATATTTGTTTACCTCAGTGAATATGTCGAGTTTCGTTCCAAGTAAATCGCATTTGCGGCATTCGTTGCTTTTCTTATTTCATCAAAAGAAAAAAGTAGCTGAAGCTCACCGGTTGCAGGTAGAAACTTATGGTGATCATGCTCCAGTGATTAGAACATGTGAGACATGGTTTCGTCAATTTAAAAGTGGAGATTTCGATTTGACAGGCAATGAACATCCTGGTGCAGCGAAAAAGTTCGAAGACGAGGAATTGCAGGCGTTATTGGATGTTGATCCAACCCAATCGCAACAAAAATTGGTAGAAAAGATCCAGAAGTATGGAAAATGGGTGCCACACCAGCTGAACGATAGACAAATGGAAAATCGAAAAACCCTTTGTGAAATGCTGCTTCAACGATTCGAAAGGAAATCTTTTCTGCATCGAATTGTCACGGGGGACGAAAAATGGATTTATTCTGAGAACCCGAAGCGAAAACAATCATGGCTTTCCCCTGGTGAAGCTGGCCCATCGACTGCAAGGCCAAATCGCTTTGGCGGTAAGACAATGCTCTGTGTTTGGTGGGACCAGTGTGGTGTGGTGTACTACGAGTTGTTAAAACCTGGTGAAACGGTGAACATGGATCGCTACCGACAATAAATGATCAATTTGAATCATGCGTTGATCGAAAAACGGTCGGAATGGGCCCGAAGACATGGCAAAGTTATCTTGCAACATGACAACGCGCCGTCTCATACCGCTAAACTGGTGAAAGACACATTAAAAACACTTAATTGGGAAATATTATCGCACCCGCCGTACTCTCCAGACCTCGCCCCGTCCGACTATCACCTTTTCGCATCGATGGGACACTCCCTTGCAGAGCAGTGCTTCGCTAATTTTGAAGTCGAAAAATGGCTCGTCGAATGGGTTGCCTCGAAAGAGAAAAAGTTTTTTGGTACCCATAATTTGGCTGAGAGATGGGCGAAATGTGTAGACACCAATGGTCAATACTTTGAATAAAAAAATTTTGAGAAAACGAAGTATTTTCTTTATCGAAAAAACCGGAAAATTTCAACTAACACACCTGGTACAAGAAGAAATTTAAGAAAAAAGATGTGGAAAATTAAAGAAAGGTGTCGAAACTTCCGCCCGTCCACAATAGCCGCGTTGCGTTGGCTGCCCAGCATAAGGTGGGCTTAGTTCCGGTCCAGGGTATTTACTACCTGTTTCCAAAAATGAAAAATGAGTTGAGGAATAATTGATCACCAATGATGATAAAGAAAACTCGTTCCTTATTTTAGGATAGAAACATCTGAATTGAAAGATCTGGAAAAATATATTGAATATTGCTGAGAAGAACTTGACTTAATCGATTAGGGAGAAAATCGTAAATTATTGTATGTAATCTAATGTAATCATTGACGAAACGAGTTTTATACCCGTCATCAATTCCTCTGTAGTGCAATGTATATTTGTCATATATCGGCAGTCTGCTTCGGCTAACGGCTGAAAACCATTCGTAGGTCTAGTATTGATGGGAGTACAAAATTTTCAAATATTGCAGGCAGAAACCAAGGAAATAAATTAAATTCGGTAACTTTTAAAAATATTTTTCTAGTGCTGTATGTAAAACACAAAACATGCCTGACACCCAACCCCAGCTGGTTCAAATAACTACACTATTTTACTGCAAAGTTCTAGACACAGAAAATCTGAGTATGAATATTGTTGTCCTTTCTTAGCCGATAATATAATTGACTTGCAAAACAATATATTTTCTTTGCTTTCTAATCACTGTCATTGTGTAGGTCATTTAGCAAAGAATTTATGGTTTTCAAAGTCTTCGCGAAATCTTCGACAAATAATATAATTTAACGGTTTTTATTATCGAAATGCCCGCATTTAACAAAAGTATAGAATAAGTTAACTTATAAAATTACATATTTACACGCACATTAACATAAAACCCAACCAAAGTATGTTAATAAAAAAGGCGAAAATATTCAAAAGAAATCAAATAATCTGCTGCTTAACAAGTGAAATGGCTGTCATGAAACTAGAAAAACAAATTGCCACATCCCCCTCCACCCCTGTCTGCCGCATTTCAAAAATTCACAAGCAATAAAAATGTTACCAGACCAAAAGGCTAAATGAAAAAATATAAACAACTTTAGCCTCAGCAGCCACAGTAGCACTAAATTGGCTTAACAAACATGTGCAAAGGATGTGTGTCGGGAGCTGAATCAGATTGCTATCTATGTAAATAACATGCGCGCTATTTTCAATCAAAAGAGGCAACGCACATACTCGTACACACATCTACCTATATACAGTGTGTTGCTGAGTAACCGAAAGCGTAGGCGCACACATTCATACATTTTTTACATATTGGGAAAAATTTTAAACGGTCCGCCACCGACGGCGGCACATGAAAAAAGATATGCGTATTTATAAGCATATTCGTATAAATGTGTGTGCAGTTACGCAGTCAATAACCGACAATATGTAAATATAAAGTTATCAAAGGCATATACTTGCATTGTGTATGTATATGTGTGTGTGTGTGTGCTCTTCGGCTAACGCTATTTAGCTCGTTGCGGTAATCGAGAATATCTAAGTATGTCCTCGCATGTGGAAGGAGCATCAAAGCCAACAAGGCCAAAAATATCACGCTCTGCTAGGGCAAGGGACTAAAAATAAAGGCTGCAAAAGGTTAGATTAACGGATGATGGTGAAAAATGAGAAGGTTAGAAAATGGGACAGTAATGGATGAAAGCATTATAATGTCAACTGAATATTTAATTAAATCAAGTTGCTAAAAAAGGGATTACAATAATTGAATTAAAATAAAGGAAAATAAATGAAAATAAAATAAACTAAAATAAAATAAAATTAAATTAAAAAAAAAAAAAAACAAACAAAAAAATAACAAT
>JAWMAG010000033.1:10000-37500 GCA_037013455.1 Ceratitis rosa
AATACATCTGTTGATTTTTCCTTTTTCCGAGTTTATTTAGTTACAATTTAGCTGATTGCCTTCCCACACCCACCAACAGAACCATCGAAATAGACGACCGCAGGAAATACAAATACACTGAGCGTAGCAGCAAGTGAATAAATAAAAGTAAAATCGGTAAAACGGTGTGAAATAAATTTACGCGCGAAAAATGTAATAAATAGTTGAAGGAAAAGCGTAAAAGAGCAAAACAGAAAATGACGAAAATAAATTTTAATAACCCAATTCGTAATAGTATTTTGTGTCCACAATTAGAGACACATCAAAATGAAGGCCATTTTTCATTCATACTTGCATATTATTTGCATACATATATATTTGAATGAGTGTAATTAGATCCAACGATGTCTTTGCCGTAATTAATAGTTTAATTGGTAAACAAAAACTGTTATTTAGTTGTGTTTACAATCAATTTATTTTTGAATGAAGATTTTATTATTAAGATATTTGACATAAAAGTCTTTAAAAATATTTTTCGAGCAAATTTTCTCTTCGAAAATTGCGAACTAGTGTACTTTTGATTTTAAACAAATTTTTTTCAATAAAATAATTAATATAGAAATTGATAATTTACCACTCCCAAAAAAAATATGGTTATAACCCAATTTCTGTTGAGTGCCGAAACTAACGTAAATCTACTGATTTTGAAATCAGCTCCTGAACTAATTTGGAAATGCTCTGAAGGTCTTTTATATTAATTATTACTAATCCTTAACTAGATCCAAGCTGGTGCGTATTAACCCATTTCTGTACTTTGCTCACAGTTCTTCGCTTTGTCCTAAACTAAATTTAATGAACTAGCTTCTAGTCTCAAAGCGGTGGCCAGACATTATATACCTATCAAAACCCATTTCTAGGCAATTTCTAAATTATTTCGGAATTGCCTCTCAAACAATATAAACTTTATCCCAAACTAGCACTGAACTAGTCTGAAAGTAGTGCTCAACCAGTAACTAGAAACATGTACATAACTGAAATTATTTCTACGTATTTCTCAAACTTCACTCAATGGACTCAAACTAGTACCAAACCAGTTTCAAACTAGTTACAGAGTAATGCCCATCTTGTTGCAAAATATTCCCCTTGTAATAATTTAACAATTTCATGGTAGATGCTGTTTAATAAATACATGAAATATCAAATTGATTTGCTATAAACCTTAAACATGCGATTTTCAAATTCCCCACTTAACGGTACTTATGAAAGTGGAAACCTTGACAGCATCAACACTAACCCACCCAACGTATCAAATGCAGCTCAGTAAACTTGCAGAGAAATCAAAGATGTCTAAAGGCTTATTTCTAAGTTTCTGATGCATTCACAAGTCTGTAGATATAGACACTCGTACACATACATACATACATAGCTATGCATGCACTACGTGCGGATGTAGATACAAAGAAATATGACACCTCTGAGAGCTTCATTTCCACAGCATCCTTAACTACATTGCTGACTGCATTTTATTCTCCCCCACTCGAGTTGACTTTTATGCCATAAAAAAGAGAGAGAGAGAGGATAGTGTATATATGTTTGTGTATGTGTGTGTTTGTAATGAAGGTGTGGATAATATGTGCTTGACCAATTTCTAAAATATGACATTCTTCACTCGCTTTTCACCTCGTTCCCAATGCAACTGCACATACATTCACACATGATATGTGTGTCTGTACATACATACATATTTATATAATATAGTCGTAAGTCTGTTTGTGACTATTTCATAATAAGCTTGTCTGTTTCTTCAACCGTTTTCTTACACTTGTCGCTTGTAGCCACTTCAACTGACGATTTTTTCAAAGAAAAAAAATTAAAAATAAAACAAAAAAGCAGAGAAAAGAAAAGAACAAAAAATGTTGATACAAAATACAAGAGATAAATATGTGAAGAGGTAAAAATGTTTCTCATTTACCTTCTGTTCTCGACGCCAGACACTCAAGACATGCAGGAATGAGCTTATTTGCTGGCGGAAATATATTTCTTATTTAGTTTTCTTCATCGTACTTTTCTTCCTCTTCTTCGTCGTACATGCTGATACCTGCTTCTGCTTGCATTGCTACTTTAGTGGCACTTGTATGCCACCTGACATGTGCATGTGGTAAACGTATGTCTAGAGATAGAGTGGCAGCCCTGTAGGAAATTTCAATAAAAGCTCAAAGACTTAAATAAAACCAAATAAACTCAAGTGAAATAAAATAAGATAAATTAAAATCAAATTTCATCATATTAAATAAGTTAAACTAAAATAAAATAAATTAAAATTAAATTAAATTAAATAAAATAAAATTAAATTAAACTAAATTAAATTAAATTAAATAAATTAAAATAAAATAAAATAAAATCAAATAAATTAAAATAAAATAAAATAAAATGAAATAAATTAAAATTAAACAAAATAACATAAAATAAAATAAAATAAAATAAAATAAATTAAAATAAAATAAATTAAAATAAAATTATATAAAATAAAACAAAATAAAATAAAATAAAATAAAATAAAATAAAATAAATTAATATAAAATAAAAATAAAATAAAATAAAATAAAAAAAATAAATAAAATAGAAAATAAAATAAATCAAAATAAAATAAAATAAAAATAAAATAAATTAAAATAAAATAAATTAAAATAAAAAAAAATAATTAAAACAAAATAAAATACAATAAAATGAAACAAAATACGATAAAATAAAATTTTTAAATAATTAAAATTTAATGAATAAAACTAAACTAAATTAAATAAAATAAATTAAGTAAAAAATTAACAAAATGAAATAATATAAAATCAAATAAAATAAAATAAATATAAATTAATTGAAATCAAATAAAACAACTAAAAACAAATAAATAAATAAAAAATCAAAAAAAAATTAATTAAATAAAATGAAAATATACCAAATAAAATACAAAATACAATAAAAGAAAACTTAATAAATTCAAGTGAAATAAATTAAAGAAAAAATAAATATATGAAATTAAAAATAAAACAAAAAAATGAATTGAAATAAAAAATAAATAAAATGATATAACATAAAATAAATATGAAATAAAATAAAGTAAAAATAAATAAAATAAAATAAAATAGAATAAAGTAAAATTAATAAAAATAAAAATAATTAAACTAAAATAAAATTAAACTAAATAAAAAATAAAAAAAACAGTAAAAATAAAATGAAATGAAATCAAAGAATTGGAAAAAATAAAGAGAAAATAATTTAAATAAAAGTAAAATTAAATAAAAAAATAAAATTAAATTAAATATAAAAATAAAATTAAATAATAATAAATAAAATGAAATGAAATAAAATTAAATAAAAATTGTATATCAAATAAATTAAAATTAAGTAAAATAGACTAAATTAAAAAAATTATAAATAAATAGGAAGTAATTAAAGAGAATAAAATAAAAATAAATATATTGATAAATAAGTAAAAAAATTAAAATAAAATTATATAAAAAATTCAAATAAAATGAAAGAAGACTAAATTAAATAAAGCAAAAAATGAAACACAAAAGAATTTAAAAAAACTAAAACGAAAGAAACTAAGACGAGTTGAAATAATATATAATATACAAAGTTATTTATTTTATTGCACTTTCAATTTCCTTACCGAACTCTCCAATTACTTTGTATATGTACATATGTACACATTGTATGTACGCTAGCTTATGTATATGCCTCCTTGTCAGTGTGTTTCACTATAAAATGCAATGTTCGTACATTTTTACAGCAACAACTAACCTTTTGAATGAAACAGGTGCACAAAGCATCTGCCAGTCGATTTACAAAAACAAAACATACACACTCTCAACTACAAGCACACACACCCACATACATTTAAACTTGAACAATATTCTGGTATTATTTTTATGCGGCATAAGGACACATTTATAAATTAAGACTTGACTATAGAATCTGTTACAACAAGAAGGGTCTGCCTGGTATAGAAGGTGTGGATATTGTGTGGAGAAAAAGTAGAAATAAAAAAATTACAAAAAAAAAATACCTGAAATAAAAACAGAAGGACGCTTATGAGCTGGGAAACTCATAATGGTGTTTGCTCTGGCAGATATTATTGCAATGCAAAGTTATTTACAATTTGCTCACACAAACTACATAATATTTATACGCTCAAGCAGACGTTCATATATACGAGTATACGAGTACACAGTCGTAATAAAGTGAAAAAGTGAAAGAGGCGAATGCTGTTTATAATGACGATAATAAAATGTTATTATGATAACATGGACAAATCAATTTTTTTGAAATTACGTGCTATGTATATACCTATTTATAAATGTGTGTAAGAGGAATAAATTTGTATTACGAATGATTTTTTAAAATATAATAAAAATAGTCAATTTAAATAAAAAGAGGTTTTCTCATATGAAATGTCGTTAATTGAAAAATAAAAAAAACCAGCATTAGTCTTGAACTGATTTCGAAAAAAATATCTAACTTCCTTTAAACCAAGTCCAAAGTATCGCCTGTTGGAAATAGTGATTCTGCGGTTGATTTCCAGTTCCATTTCATCCAGGTGAGGAAAATTTTTGAATGCCCTTCACCTGGGAGTGGCCAGAAACGATACTTTTGCATATGGTTCAAGCAGCTCACGACTTTCAATCTTAGATCAAGTATTCCTTGGGTAGCCAACAAATACCCGTTTGAAGGTGAGCTCAATCGCGAAGGCGAATCCCATGCGGTTGTGCGTAGGTCTTGGGTACCCACCACATGAAAGGCAAACTCCAATGAAAAAGCAATGCTAAATATATGTAAGATATAAAATATTGCTTAACATAAAATAAGGAGGATGTGGCTTATTAGGAAAATGTTAAACAAAAATATGCTAAACGTGCTTAAAAGTTGCTTCGCGGAAATCAATATTCAAGTTCTGCTTCCACCTAATATTATAAAATAGTCGTACATAGTTATGAACTATATATACTCAAGTTTTATGATTATTTAAGAATGATAACTGCATTAAAAATTATATGTAAATGTTTGCTAAAATATCCTTTATATTTATAAGTTCATCGCTACAAGTCGTAATAGGGTAATTATTGAATTTTTTATTTAAGAAAAAATATCTACAGTAGGACAGTGCGTATACGTAACCGGAATTCTATTGCTTGCGAAATTTAATTTAACATTATCATAAATATGCACAAAAATACAGAATTCACTTAAAACACTAACATTCTCTTAGAACCAATAGAGCCCATTTGAAATATTTCCTAAACCCGGGAAAAAATATTTTAATTGCAAAAAGTAGCAAAAATACTTGTAATTACATATAAATGCGAACGAAATGGTTTAAAATTAAAATTCCTACTAAAATAAAGAATAATTTGCCTACCAACAATCATTCTACTGCACATTAAATGTGCATATATATCTGCATATATTTTTTTATGTACATGACCAACAGTCATTTTGTACATTTATTTTGAGTTGCGCTGAAAAGAGCTTCATTTTCTGAACCTTTAAATATTCAACAGCGCTTATGCCCATCTACATTTGTATACCATAGATATACATATATACGCGCACCTGCATATTTGCACACACCCACAAGCACATGCCAACATAGCATACAGAGTGTAAATAATAAACCACTCAATGCAAGGATATTTGCGCGCAATTTCCACTGAAAGCAAACACTTTGCACAGCTGCAGCAGACAAATACACCAACAATGATGCGCACGTCGACGCTGACACGCCTAGACGAGACTAAAGTGTGTCACCGTGATTTTTCATAATTCCTTCACACCTAACAGTTTTTTCTCACCCCGTCGCCAGTTGCTCGTCACACCTCCCCACCGCCGCATCTCCCTTCCACTCTTTCATTCTTTATTTTTCCTGAGCGTCGACCTTCACCGCCATTACAGCGGTACGGCCGAATGTACTTTGGTATGCAAGGCAAATAGCGAGTAGCGAAAATAAATGGCCTGCCATGCGGTCAGTGCAATGTATGTATGTATGCCATAGAATTTTAGGCAAATTGGTGTAAGAAATGTTGAAAGAAATAAAAAAATATATATATTTGGAAGAAAAATAGGCATAACTACAACTACACAATTCATAGCTTTTTTATTGTAGTTGCAGCGCTACTCATAATTTTATTAACTATCTTATGTCTTCTAGTGGTGTGTTTTGTGTCTGGCAAAAAAAAAAAAATATTTAGAAAAATGTTTGAAATCTGCTGGTAAGTTGCCAATCGACAGGCGAATTACCAGCGAGAGACATCAGCAGGGCATCTTGCACTAATCACTCATACACACACAAACATTTAGAATCGGCCGTGGTCTAATGCAGACACGACGCTTAGCTGGCATGGTGATTTGTGAGTTCTCAGTTTTTAGGCTTTTGGCTTTGGCTACTGGCCAATCAGAAATAATGCCTCACAGCCGTGTCTTTGTCTATAGTCGCCGGGCTTTATGACTGCTGCTCATTTTTCTGCATTCCTTTAATTTTTCTCTTCTTTTATTTCGCTTTGCATTGTCACTTTTCGCCAATTCCAACAAGCTGTGACAGTTTAATACTTTCTTTGCTGCAGTAGCAGTTGAAAATTGCTGTCATTTGAAATTTTTAATTTTCACCCATTTGTTCGAGTAATGAGCTGAATATACAACTATGTGCCGTTTCCCAAATGATTATAAAAAATTGAAAAAAGGAGTTACTAATTGAGGTCCAGCAATAAATGCTGCAACCATAAAATATAAAACTGTGTAGAGCTTGAGCCTAAAGAAGAGATTTAATGGATCTTCGACATTATTATAGCTCTATATCTATCTCTCTCTCTCTCTATCTCTCTCTCCCTCTCTCTAACTCTCTCTCTATCTCTATCTCTCCCTCTCTCTATCTTTATCTCTCCCTCACTCTATCTCTATCTCTCTAACTCTATCTCTATCTCTATCTCTATCTCTATCTCTATCTCTATCTCTCTATCTCTCTATTTCTCTATCTCTCTCTCTATCTCTTTCTCTCTCTCTATCTATCTATCTATCTCTCTCTCTCTCTCTCTCTCTCTGTCTATCTATCTCTCTCACTCTCACTCTCTCTCTCTCTCTCTCTATCTATCTATCTCTCTCTCTCTCCCCTCTCTCCTCTCGCTCTCTCTCTCTCCCCTCTCTCCTCTCGCTCTCTCTCTCTCTTTCTCTCTCTCTCTCTCCTCTGTCTCTCTCTCTCTCGCTCTCTCTCTCTTTCTCTCTCTCTCTCTTTCTGCTCTAATATGACATTTTCCAAGGGAGATAAATAAAAGCATCCTCTTAGTATGAAAAGTTTTCACTGCCCTGAACGGGTCCTCGATCGCTAAAAGGGTGGAACCATAACTTGAAATAACTATTCGGATAGCTAGTAACATCTATTGGCTTGAACATTGGGGTGAAACTACATACACATAAGAAGATCCAGCTGCATCGCTTTACCCAAAAAATTCCTGTATCATTTAGGTTCTTCTCTGCATAAAATTTCCCTTTCCATGATCCATATCAATAACCACGATTCCAGTATCATACCAGACCTTTGCAATATCCAGATACACATACAAGTTTGAGTGAAAAGTAAATCGTTGGAATAAAAAGAAAATCACAGAGGCTGAATTATTTTTGCGACTCAGAATAGATTTAGCCACTTTGAGAAGCCACGAACGAAACCCTCTAACGACTAACCACTACTATGTCCACTCTCCCGCGACCACATATGAAGCAACTCTCATTCTTTGCAGAAACAACAGGTTATCAAGAAAGGGAAACAGAAAGTACACCCTTCGTAATAAAAAATGGAAGTCGAACTCAAATCAAGAGCAATCTTTTTTCTCTCATCCATGCCGCCAACTGCATTAAGCTGCTTCAAACGCACGTTCACACTGAAATGGCTTTACTTAAGCGTTGCACTTACAGTTGAGTGATTCCTTGGAGCTCACATTCAACATGCCAGACCATACTTTCTCTAAACAATTTAACCGACTCACGTCCACTGGGTTAATGCGTTCGGAATAATTTAATCACTTCATTTATACTCGTAGCAAATTGCAAAGCTCGCACGCAAAACTGCCATTTCCGACAAGCAGTGTTTATTTCTTACTGCACGGAGCGGAACGGAACGCTGGCTAATCAGCGGAATGAAAAACAACACCAATAAGGAAGCAGCTCGAGACGTGCAATGCCTCTGGATGAAAGTGGAAGAATGTGAAGTAATTGTCTAAGGCGAATAGATGGGAATGAAAGACTGACTGGCAGCAGTTGGCATGAAAATTGGCTGCAACAATATTTGCAATATAAAAATTGTGTAAATCCATAGAGAGACGCATAAAAAGCGCAGTGGAGTGGGATTAAATTTGTTTTTTAAGGCAGCAATCTTTTTGAAAGGGAAGGAAATTCAAGGTAACTCGAAATTTTCGGACAGTAACTATATTTAAGCTGCAAAAAAACATTTTTGGTATCAAAAATATTGGAATTTTCAAATGTTGTAATGAGTTTTCTGATTCAGTTGCACTCTGAACTCGTGTAACTGCGCCGGTAATGGGAGCCGTGCGATGCGCCTGAAACAGTCGAACCAAATTTGTTATTTAACTCTTATGGGTATCTCTTCTATGTGAATTAAAAAAACAGAAGAAGTTGGAAAAAAAAATTCACTTCAATTTGCAAAAAAAAAATGTTTTCTCAATCTTTTTTAATTCGTATAGAAGATAATTTAATACTAAAACTAAATCACTTTGATTTTTTTTTCGATCAGACATATATTCTTTTTGCCATCACCGTTGCCGTTTTCTAAGACTTGTAAAAATGAAAACGCGAGAAAACGCGCTTCAAAATTTTTCGGTCTGCCCGAGCATTCGAACCTACTCGACGCTCGGCCAATAAACCTGCTCTAGCTTCTGAAATATGTCCAATTGGCCACTAAAATTTTGAAGACATTTTCTTAGATGGTTTTAAAATAGATTTAAGAAAAAGTGCATTTTAACTAAAGGTTTAAACTCAGTGTGGAAAATGCAAATTTCAAAGCACTACAGTGCGTATACGTAACATTTAACTTTTCGAAAGAAATCCATTTTTAATAAATTAAGTATGTTTAAGTCTTTCTTATTGAGGTTTTATTTGCTAATATCTTTACTCATTTTCTCATTTACGTAAATAGTATTTTATTTACTTTATTGTTTTCTTTATTTATTTGATATTCATTTCTTGTTGATTTATTTAATTTATTTTTATTCATAACTTAATTGATATATTTATTTTCAATCTCTCATTAATTTATTTATTGGTTTAAATTAAAATATTCCTTAATCTAATTATTAGTTAGTTTATTTATTAATGAATTTTTAATTTAAGTTTATTACTTTTTTTAAGAATATATTTATTTTCCTTTATTTGTTTTTACTTTTTATTCTTTACTTTATTTTCTTTTCATTTATTTATTTATTTTTATTTAATTATTACTAATTTTGTGTTTATTAGTTTAACTTATATTTATATTTATTCCTTTATTAATTTTATTTAGAATTTTTTTTATTTTCTTTAATTTAATTTAATAAATAACACAACCTTCTTTTACGGGGTGTACGTCTTGATGTTTTTTTCTACAATAACAAATGGCGAGAACTGAAGTTTATTCTAAGTCACCTTCGAACGGATGATGGTTTTTTATGAGTAGCTTCTAACATTGGCTTTACATTCCTTGTCGAGGAGTGATCGTAATTACAAAAATTAATTTTCTCTACCCTGAACGTCTCTCTCTCTCTTTCTTTCTGTCTCTCTCTCTCTTTCTCTCTGTCTCTCTGTCTCTCTCTCTCTTTCTCTCTCTTTTTCTCTGTCTCCCTCTCTCTCTTTCTCTCTGTCCCTCTCTCTCTCTCTTTCTCTCTGTCTCCCTCTCTCTCTTTCTCTCTGTCTCTCTCTCTCTCTTTCTCTCTGTCTCCCTCTCTCTCTTTCTCTCTGTCTCTCTCTCTCTCTCTGTCCCACTCTCTCTCTTTCTCTCTGTCCCTCTCTCTTTCTCTATGTCTTTCTTTCTCTCTCTCTCTTTCTCTCTTTCTCTCTGTCCCTCTCTCTTTCTCTATGTCCCTCTCTCTCTCTCTCTCTCTGTTCTATTGTGACGTTTTCCACGACTCAAATACAGCTTTTTTTAATGATTGACAAGAGAATTTCCTGGATCTTCCGTGATGATATTGAGTTACGAGAGAGACTTGGTATAAGCATCCTCTTAGTACTGCCCTGAACGGTGCATCGATCACAGGAAGGGTGGAACCATAAATTGAAATAATCCAGACACCTCACAAGACCCAGCTTGTCAGCTACAATAGAGGTGAATCGATAGAACACAGGTCTGAAACATTCAGAAAAAGCTCCTCAGATTGTTGAAGATGGTTGGAAAATGAAGGAAGGAATTAGGGCTTCAGCTAACTGTGCCCAATCAGAGAAAAAAAGTTATTTATTCATTAATTTGCCATACATTTCTTTATTTTGTTTTTTTTTTTAGATTTACTATTTGTTATTTAATTCTCTTTTACTCCTTTCTCATTTATTAATTTTTTCCTTTATTTACTTTTTTATTTATATCTAGTTCTTTATTTATTTATTAATTTACTTATTTACTTCTTATTAATTTTTCATTTAGCTTTCTTATTCATTTTTACTAAGAATACAAATTATCTTTCTTCCACACAAAAGTTGAATTTTAATACAAGTAAATAATTATGGAAAATTCTCGGCTGCTATTTAACTCTTGACTCATAGCTTCTGGTACGTCAATGTCGATGGTTTAATACTTTAAAAATAAAATTGCTAAGGCAGTCACTAAGGAAACCAGTTACAGTAGCAAAGTAGCTCCTTATACAAAGGGAATTCAAGGCAATCAAGACAAAAAAAATCAACTAAATGTTATAAAGTCAAAGAGGCTAAAGTATTAAGCGCCAAGCACCAAAGTCAGCAGCGTCTTATAAGCACAACAAAGGCAGAAAGTAATTAATGTAAGCCTACGCATAAACGTAAATGCACTAGGGTGCTTGTTTGTCAACTTGGAAATTAATATGACAAATTCCGAAATTAATTTTATTTCAAAACTAATAAGAGATCTCGTGGTCTTTATACGTTGCAAATCTATCTAAATCTATATAACTGTAGCATAAATATTTTTTTTCTATTTAATGTATATTTAATGTACCAACTTGCAAATTAATTGCAATTGCTTCCACAAGTAAAAAAATTCCCTACTTAATTTTTTTAATTATCTTCACCTTTTTGAATTCAATTTAGATCCTTACAAAAAGATAAGTATAAAAAAATTAATAACAAAGCAAATAACAACCACCCTTAGTGGTGGTGGCCAATTAGTGTAACAATAATTTAATGCCTAACGCAGTCCTACTGAATTAACGCATAAATAGCGGCTAAAAGACTTACAAATTTGTTGTGGATTGCGGCAGCTTGTGGATGGCATGGCGTATGATGAACGTGCGGCAAAATTTACTACAAGTAATTGTTGTTTTCTACTACTTTTTCCTTTTTGGTATAAATCTTTCGAGAAAATACTTAAACACTCAAGTGTGAACTTGCACAGCGAGCAAAAAAGGATTTGATTTTTCAGTGCATATAAATGTAAAATATTTTTTATACTCAAAAGCGTTGAGGTTAAGTAATATAAACTTTGGGGGATTACTTTTTCACAGTCTATGCATGGCAAGTGTGTAGAGAAGAGCGCTGGCAGTTAGCTACAACTACAAACTCACTCTCTTGGCTTGCGTACGACGTCAAATTGATGAACTACAAGAAAAGTTGCCTGCTGAAGACAGGCCGTTTTTAAGCAAACACAAGTGAAAGAGAAATTTGTGTAGAAATACTCGTATATATACATATGTATATCTATGTACATGTAAGAGGCCACTCATAAATGTGTAACGCCGGAAGTACCTATGCGTAATCAGGACGGTCTGACTCGTGCAACTGGGTCATCTTGGTAAATATTTTCTCTCTTAGTAAAGTTATTTATTTTGCCGTTTTTATTTTATGTTTTTATATTATTTTTTGTTTGTTATATAGAAGAAAAGCCTACAATTTACTCAACCTTGAGCCAGAAAAACGGTCAATTTAGAAAATTTTAGAGAAATATACCAATACATATAAGCGCACATATATGAGAGCACACACACGTGGCATGGTTACTCACACGTAAAAGTTGGAAAGAAATATTTAACAAAGCGTTGTCTTGAAAATATTGGTTTTAAATGCCGTCAGCTGAAAACTATTTATAAAGTAAGTAAAATTTTCAGTGGATCTACTACTAAAGCACTGGTAGCCCTGACAGGAATATCAATCCAACCAACAAGAGAAAAGACTAGTGGTGAAATCACTAAGAAATTTCAAAAAACATAAATGAGAAAGCCAGAAAATCCAGTCAAAGAGAGAGACAAAAATAGGTGTTGATGACACAACCCACTTAGCCACATGATAGTTCAGGGGAGCTCACAGACTCAGGAAAAATTGTTTAGTTGTTTTTTTTTAGGCTTTTAATACCTCTTCTTCATCTCCTCAATTTGGGCTCGTGAAATTTAATAATTTTAAGCAGTAGATAACACGAAAATAAGTCAAGTCCTTCTTCACCTGTTCCTTTCCACCAAGTGGAGGTCTTCTCGTGCCTATACTTCCACCAACGGGTACTATTATTTTTATTCGCTGAACTAAGTCAAAGTCATCGTATACCTACATACATAAGCTGCGTAGAAATCTTCCACAAAACTTTTATCCCAAAAACTCACAATGACGACTGATCGGATGTTGTCATCGAGCTTTAATCTGCTACGCAATATATGTAAATAATTGACGTTTTGTAACTCCTGAAGTGAGCTGAGCTACTTCTCCAATTTGTGGTGCACATCTTGATGTTTTCCCAACAAATCGATGGACCCAAGACACCTCAAAATAGAGTTTATTCTATTCTTCGAACCAGGACTCAAACCATGGCCATCTGAATATTGGTGGTGAACCTCAATACTATCTATATTCGTTATGAAGAATACTAATTCTACGATAATTGGTACAAAATAGCTCAACCGATCATCCATTTTCTCCCACCGTCATGCAATCGCTATACGAACTCCGGCTGTTGAAATTATTTGTAAGTCGGCAAACTTTTTAATATTATTTTCGAACATTTCCTGTCAACCTCTCTATTTTACTTAAGAGCTCAGCTTTAATCCTTGTTATTCCTTTGGATGAAGAGAGGAAGGCTCTTTAGTTAATAATACATTAAATGCATATACACTTTCATATAAAAATATATTATTAGCCCCTTTTTGGTTACCCCAAATTTTAAACACTTTTACTGCGAAATGTTTTCAAACAAAGTTGACGAATGAGGCCAACAACACATTCAGGATGTACTGAAATGAGCACACATATATACAAACATACACTTGTACCCTACATATACAATATATATACAAAAATTACTTTTATGTATTATATTTCACAGAAAATACCCAAAAGTACGAGAAAACCATACAATAAAAGCATTCGAAAAGGGATTAAAGTCGACTGTATGCCTGGAATGCTTTGAAAACAAAGGGAAAGTAATACAATAAAAGCCAAAAAAGAGAAAAATAAAATATGATATGTTGTATGATTACTTGGAATCGTAAGTAAAAGTGTGGGAGAGTGGGAAAAGCCAGAATTAAATGTGAAATTCACTATAAAAGCCAAGAAATGAAATCACGATATTAAAAAAGTTAAAAAGTGGATTGCAGAAAAAATTTTGTAGCATTGAAACAAAATTGCTTAGCAACAAAATTTCACTAAATAGAGGAGAAATGAGAAAAGACAAAAAAAAGAGAGAAGAAGGCATAAAAAAGCAGGCGAATAAAAATGTTGACAGTCAAAGTGCAAAAACAATTTTTTTTTATTTTTTTTAATTTTTTTATTATTATTTTTTTATTTTTTTTTTTTTGCATTTCTTAGTCTTTTTATATTCTCATATTCTATTCTTTTCACTTAAATAGAAATTTCGGCTTTCCTTTAAGCAATCCAACAGCAACATCTAAGTTGGAATTCCCGCAAAAAGTTTTACCGCTGTGCACTCGTGCGTGTATAAATAAAATTTAAGATTTACATTGAAAATGCACAAGCCGCCGCAATTCGTTTGCACTTTAGTGTGAATAAAGTTTTTTTTCAAAGATTTTTGCTCTACTCTCACAACTAGTAAGTATAGCTAAAACAAATTTTGCACTGAAGTGATTTTTTGCTTGTTTTCTACTTTTTTTTTTGCATTTTCGTATTTTATTTTTTATTTTATTTATTTTTTTTTTTGTTGTAAATAAATTTCCAACTTAGCTGAACAGCATTTAGCTTTTAAGATATACGATTTCAGGTATTTATTGGCTTTACAGCTGAACAAGTCAAGTATGAAAACGAGATATGTGAAAGCAAGAGCGCATACGTTGCGTATGAGTAACATTTTTTGAACGAGTGTGTTCGTATGTAGGTACTATGTACATATTATATTATATTACAATTGGTTGTCAACAATTTAATTAATAGATACGCAAATAAGTGACGCAGAAAACTTAAACTGAATGCTATATTAGTAAAAAGTTAATAAATTAATAAATAAATTAAAACTCTTATAAATGCTCTCAAATTCATTTAAAATACAAATAAATATGTACATCCATCAATTAAAGCTCCAAAGTATACTTAGGATAACAACAAATTTATAATATTATTTGAAAAAAATTTTATAAAGTAATTAAAAATTTTTTTAATTATTTTATTAATAAAAAATTCATAATAATAATACCTGTACTTGTTTAACTTTTCTTTAAACGTAAAAAACTTAGATTAAGATTAATTTTTCGTCCAATGACAGATGCTTTAACCAAAATAAGTGTTCTACATAAAAGAAAATATTACAATTCTCATTTTGCTCACACAAAAGCTTTTCTTTAACATGACAAAAACCTGCCGCAGGGCTGTCTGGCACGCGACACATTTCAAAATACTAATTTATTTGAAATAAGAACAAGATGAAGTGCAAATATAGTATATAAAATATATTTATTTTCCGACATCGTCAAAAGTAAAGGTAAAAAAAATTTGTTTTAAAAGCTATAAAAATGCTAACTTCTGCTAGCTGAACTTAAAATTTTGCTAAAACGCTGCATAACTAGTGATCAAATAACAAGCAACTACTAGTGAACTTGTTACGAACTAGTAACATAATAACTATTTCGAAGCTAGTACTGAACTCATTAAGAAATTGATGTCAAATATATTCTTTGTATATCTGAAGACAGCTGGTAGCTTAAAATAATCTCTTTCTTATATGAGAAATTCTATTTTTACAATAAAATTCTTAAAAATTGTTAAACTTGTTTTTTTTTTTCAAAGTGGTTCTTTCCAAAGAACTTTTTGCTTTAAAAATTATTTGTAAATTAAATAAATATTCAATGCTTCTCTACCATTATAATTAAAAGTATCCACATATGTATATATGTTACTTTCCGCATGTCAATCGAGAGAAATTAATAC
Source organism: Ceratitis rosa (assembly GCA_037013455.1). Lineage (NCBI taxonomy): Eukaryota > Metazoa > Arthropoda > Insecta > Diptera > Tephritidae > Ceratitis > Ceratitis rosa. The sequence continues at coordinate 25,556 of JAWMAG010000033.1, forward strand.
TGAAAAAGAAACTAAAAAAAAAATGAAATAAAGAAATAAAAAGAACTAAGACTAGAAGCTCAAGAGAAAGTAGCGATGAAATAAGAATAAATGACGCCGGAAGTGAAATAAGACAATGCTAGGGGAGGACGACTAGGAAGGAGTGTGTAGTACGAGGAGGAAGTCGCAAGTAACTGGATGTAACTGTGTTTTGTTGATAAAATAATACATACCGACATACATACATACATATTTAACACTCGAAACAAAAGTGCCACTAGAAACCAGTTAAATGGCGAATGATAGACGCACACCCATATACACATACACATACACACACACCCAAAGCAACAATCGCCCGGTGCAGAACAAAAGCCTGAACGTACGAGCGTACAGATTTGTGCCGCAGGACAGTGAAATGAGCAAATAGTAGGCAGAGCAACGTGGCAAAGCAACAAGAAGGGAAAACGTATTTCATGCACAGACTATACAATGACTTACTACAACGACAGCAACAACATATACCATATACACGGATATACACGTACTCATTGGTAGAGGAAATGAAGAAAAGCTGGAAGTCTGCGTATTTTAAAGGCGCAAAAGCGAAGGAAGTAAAAGGAGTACAACAACAGTAAATACTGACAATACTTAGGCGAGTGTTTGTAAGTGTGTTTCTATGCATGAGAGTGTATGCGTGTGTGCGACTCAACAGGTGCAATCGATACAATAATACGCCAGCAGTAGTAGTAAATGCTAGTAGAGTAGTTATGTATACGTATATGTATGTGTGTCACACGTTGCTGAGTGGCACGTCGACAAGCAATGGCTTACAAACAACAGTTTTCCCTGGGCTTTTGTATAGTTTATTGTTTTATTCTTACTTCGTTTTGTTTCAGTTTTAATATTACTCATTTTTTGCACTTTTTCAGCAAAACTGTTTGCCATGCAATGTGCGTATGGGTGTGTGTGTGTGTTTGAACGGTGAAAAATATATTGAAACTATTTTCAACACTTTTATAATGTAAAGCTTTATGTTTGCTCCTGATAACAGTACGGGAATAAAATTATGTTTACAAATTTATGCAAATACTGTATGTAAAATGTACATATGTATGTAAATACCTATAAGAATATATGTGCTTATATGCAAAAGTAAATAAAAATTAATTTTGTTAAAAGTTTAAATTTCACTTCAATTTTTGTCTTGCCATATTTTATGGTAATCAATGCTTTATGTCTTAAAACATTTTATGGCAATTATAAAATCACATGTACATACAAAACAAAATTACAAATTTATCTTGGAAGAAATTTGAGAATAACAACAAATTTTGCCCTGCAATTTTTTATGGTAAGCAATAGTTTATGTCTTAAAATATTTTATGGCAATTACAAAAACTTATGTGCATTCAAATATAATTGATATTGGTAGCAGTTCAAGATTAGCATCAACTTTTGTCTTGCAACATTTTTCGGTAAGCAATGATTTATGTCTTAAAATATTTTATGGCATTTAAAAAATCTCATGTACATACAAAAACAATCAAAAATTTATATTGGAAGAAATTTGAGAATAAAAACAAATTTTGCCCTGAAATTTTTTGTGGTAAGCAATAGTTTATGTCTTAAAATATTTTATGGGAATTACAAAAACTTATGTGCATTCAAATATAATTGATATTAGTAGCAGTTAAAGATTAGCGTCAATTTCTGTCTCGCCATATTTTAAGGTAAGCAATACTTTATGTCTGAAAATATTTTATGGTAATTAGAAAATCTCATGTACATACAAAAAAAAATTAAAAATTTATATTGAAAGAAATTTGAGAATAACAACAAATTTTGCCCTGCAATTTTTTGTGGTAAGCAATAGTTTATGTCTTAAAATATTTTATGGCAATTACAAAAACTTATGTGCATTCAAAGTTAAAGATAAGCGTAAATTTTTGCCTTGCAACATTTTTCAGTAAGCAATAATTTATGTCTTAAAATTGTTTATGGCAATTACAAAAACTTATGTACATTCAAATGTAATTGATATTTGTAGCAGCTCAAGATTAGCGTAAATTTTTGTCTTGCAATATTTTACGGTAAGCAATAATTTATGTCTTGAAATATTTTATGGCAATTACAAAATCTTATATACATACGAAAATATATAAAATCTAATATTGGTTGCAATTAAAGGCTACTATCAAATTTGCCTTGCTATAATTTATGGTAAGCAATAATTTCTGTCTTAAAATATTTTATGGCAATTGCAAAATATTATATTTGAAAATTGTTTATGCCGCCAAATTAAATATCCTTCATCTTTGATAAATTTCTTTTTAGTATATAATTTTTTTTATTTTCTTTAAACTTTTAATGCTTTCCAACACGTGTCAAGAAGTCAAAGTTATAATGACTTGAGTTCTTAACCGCAAAAAGTGAAAACTTCTTGAAATTGCTTATCTGTTTGTTAAAATGTTTATAAGCACACACATACCGAGTGATAATATTTGCATAGCGATATATAGAAAGAATTTTAAAAACACATATGCACTAGCATAAATGTGTCAGTCGCAGAATCCAGAATCTCTTCAAACCTTTCGCACTTGCCTGCGGCTGTATATCAAGCCAGCTGAGCTGTCCAGCGTCACAAGTCATACACATATGGCTGTGTATGTACTTTCATACTGTTTTCAAATTCTGAGACTTGAGAACTTCACTTAATGTATTTATGTACTGCAAGTTGTGTCGACAGCCAAATTCAATTACTCCCTTTGCCGCGCCTGCTGACTGTCGGCTGTTGAGTAAAGAATTGTAAGCGTTGATTTATCACTTGATGCGTGGAAATTTCCAGCCAAAATCACACACACACACATGCGAGCACTGCACTCTGACGAGCTGCTTAAGTATTTATGCATAAAGTTGTGGAAAAACTTTAGGCTCGAAGGCAGTTATTTTTCTCAACTAGATAAGAGACAGTAAATGAGGATGGAAGAATGGTAAAAAGCAAATAAAAATCTCATATACAAAGTATGATTTTGTTGACATGTGGCTTCAATTGCTTACGGGAAAGTCATTAAGCATTAATATGATTCTCATATCACTACACCTGAAGCGAATTTCGGCCGAGCTTCTGATCCAATTTTTGATTTTGCCTACCGAGGGGCGACCACCACTCTCATAGAGCTCTCGTTTACACTGCTTTGAAACAATATAAACATTTTATTTTGGTAAAGAATTGTTTCTAAATTAAAAAAAAAAAATTTAAAAAATTTTACTTCTAATAAAAAGTTAATAATAGTTATAGAAATGTATCAAAAACTTACCTTCTATATTCGCGAAAGCCAAAATCCGCTTATCTATAGAAGAGACAGCTCCTTGTTTACTGCGATCTACTCTCCGCCGCAACACAAGTCTTTCAGTAATTTTTTTTTTTAATTGTACTCACTACACTTATATGACCACAAAAACATTAACCAAACACGCACTCAAATTGAGTCAAGTTGGCCGGAGGCGTAATGTTGAAAAGAGTCATGTTTTTACAGGCGACACCAACACTAACGTAATTGATGATAGAGCAGAGTAAAAAGTGGCACTACACTGCACCTTTGACCAACACCAAATGCTATTAAAATCATTTACAAATTAACAAGCACCTGCAAAACATGTGGCTTGCTCACAGAAAGCGCCCGCGCGCGCCCGCCAGTGATAGGGACACCATGGCGTATGAGTGTTGCACGTGTACTTTTATGTCACACTATGAAGTGGCTGCTGACACTCTGTCCTCCACACCGTATTTAATTGCATTTACTTAACTGATCGGCTGATTGTAGATGTCACACATGGATGTGTGTGTGTGTGCCGTTATATGACAGTTGACACGTGATGTCCAAATATAGCCAAGCTGCAGTTACACGCCAATCACAACTGCCTCCATGTTGGCAATGACGGAAGTGAGACTCGCCACTCAAATTTCCCTTCTAATCTATAATCGATTTATGTTCACTGATCAACACACACACACATATATGTATATATATATATATATATATATATATATATATGCATGCACCATATATACGCACACACGCCAACGAGCTCAAGTCATCAATGTCCGGTACGTAGCCTTTGTATATGTCGCAAGTTGATTTGTGTTGACCGGTCACGTCTCTCTATTGGAATGCACTTTACGCTGTGTACCGCACTGAAGCAACGGGGGTGAACTTCAAATTTTGTGGCTACATTCGTTGATGGCCGGCTAACGGTATATGACATTTGGCATTTTGTGAATTTGTGGGATTTACGGTTTTTGGTTTTAGTTCATACTAATTTCGAAACGAGCTAACTCACTCAATCACTCACTACCTCACTCACACGCTCACTGGTGACGCACTGAAGCTTCACATCTAATGACATTCGTCGGTTGACTAATTTGCATATTTGATTCGGCAGGGTTTTAGCCATTGAGTGAAATTATGGCTAGATATTTTGCTGCTAGTTTGGAGGTATTGAAAAAAAAAACGATTTTTTTTGTTTAAAAAAAATTGTTTGCCCGCACTTTTGGCGAATTTTAAAGCTTAGTATTTATTATAAATATTTTAAATAAATTTTTATAATTTTATTTTTACTATATTTTAACTTTTTATTTAGTTTTATCTTTTTAAAACATTCTTAACTTTTTTTTTTGTTTTTTTTTTTTTGCTTAATTATTTTTCAACTTTCAAAATTTTCTTAATAAAAAATTCTTATTTAATGCCAACACAGCTGCTCTAGTTCAAAATGAGCACTAATATTTAATCTATTTTTTTATTGCGCGTAATTATTTCTAAGCTTTCAATGAATGTTTTATATCCATTTGAATTTTTTTAATTGAGCAAAGCAGTTAAATTTTACTACTTTTTTGCACTTTTTACTACTTTTTCTATTATATTCTATTCAATGCTTCAATGCTTGATATTTTTATTACTTTTTTAGTGATCTAAATCGCATTTCATTTTATTTTCTATTTTCGTATTATTTTCAATCTACTTTTTCCTATACATATATGAGCATGTTTTTCGTTAATTTTGTTATTATAAATAATTAATATTAATATTTATTTAATTTATGACAATATTTCTAAGCAACAGCATGATTTTTTTATATTTAAACTAATTTTTTGTTTATTTTTTAGATTTTAGTAATTGAATTCAATATTTTATTTGTTGTTGTTTTATGTATTCAAATTTTTATTTATTTACTTTCTGTTTTGGTAGTTGGTTTTTAGAATTGTTGTTGCAAACACACATTTAGAATTTTGTATTTCGATAATTATTATATTGTAATTTTAATAGAATTATTTTTAATTTCACATTTTTATAAACTTTTTATTGACAAAATTTTCAGCTTTTAGTAGTAAACACTTTTTAAATACTTATTTTAATTTTTTAATTCACTTTTCTATTATTTTATGTGTTTTAATCGAATTTTAAAAATATTTTTGGTAAATAACTTTTAAGCTGTTAATTTTTCATATAATTTTTATAATAATTTTTTAATTTCACCATTGCGTTTTTAGACAAACCAGAGCACACATTTTATTTCTTCATCAAAAGCTTATTTTGCCAGCTGCATTATTTTTAATTGGCTTAAATATCAGTTGGCTTGTTTTATTTATTTATTTTTTTTTTCTAGAAATTTTAGCGGTTTTTTAATAAGAATAATAAATAAGAATAATACATTTATTTTATCGACTGTTAAGTTATATATAATTCATTCTTTATTTATTCCTTTGGTTTTTTAATTAGTCAGCCATTTTTTTCTGTTTAAATAATTAATTACCGAAATTATTCAGATTTATATTTGCTTATTAATTTTTATTTTTTTGTTCATTGCAGCGCTTTTGTAAACAAAAACTTGTATTTTATAAATTTGTTTAATTATCAAAACCTTAAGAATTTTGTCAATTTTTATTAAATGATGCTGATAATTTTATTTGCATAACTTTATTGAAAATTTTTTAGAACACCACATTTTTATTTTTAGTAGAAATTTTTTGATTAGCCACCATATATTTGTAAAAAATTTTCTGTTTGATGATTAAGCATTTTAATTAAGAACTTTTTTAAGTAATTGACATCTTTTTTCTAATTTTTAATAATTTTCTAATTTTTTATGAAACGTATATCTTCTAAATTATAGTTTTTTTTTATTAAAATATTTATAAAGTTTTACTTAAATTAAATAATTTATTAGCTTCACAATCTTGTAAATTTATAATTCTTCACAACTCTGCTAGTCGATTTAATTTCAAACAAATTTAAATGCAACTTGTTAAAAAAAATTTATTAATTTGGCAATTTTCACGAAATTAAAAAAATAATAATAATACAAATAAATAAAAATTTTAATATTTAAAAATTCCATTAAAACATCTAGCGTGAAAATTTGATAACAGAAATTCAGTATAAATTCATAAATAAAAATTATGAAACCGTAACCAAAATAAAAAATTTTTCTAATATCTTTTTCACTCCTTCCAATGCCGGGAAGACCATATATAATGTAATATCTAGAAAGACACCTCTTCTTTATGAGTAAAATATCACCAAAAACAAAAAAAAACTATTTTGAAAATATCATTTTCACCTAAACTAGACACAGTAAATACACACATACATACGTGAAAGCTGCAAATAATATATATGTATGTATATTTGTACGCAAACTAAAACCAACACAAAGTTTTTTCATGCAAAAACCAAGGTGTACATTTGTACATACAATAGTTACATAGATATCGTAGTGTATGTATAAACAAACACCTGCGGGAAAAAATGATTTCGAATATTGATTCGATTAAAATTTCAAAGTTCGAAATTTTACAATTTACACCGTGTAAACAAACAAACAGAATATTAGAAATGAATGAATATTCGGTGTAAGTACACAAAACAACACGTGTAAATATAAATATTTGTGAATTTTTCTTGCTGTTGTAAATAAAAAAAAAATAGTAGAAATTAGCAAAAAGTAATAAATAAAGTTTGTTGTATACACAAAAACAGAAAAATTTAAACCAGAAGAAATTTAATACATTACAAACGAGTGCCAATGATTTAGTTAATTACCACAATTTAATGACTTACTCAAACAAGATACATTAAAATATATATCTTATTGGAAACCAGATGGTAAATAATCTTTTTGCAAAAACTTGTAAACACCTCCTCAGAGTATTTAATTATTTGCACACAACTATGGTGGTGAGGGTAGGCAGGAGTTGGTGCTGAATTTGAACTGTAAATGCAGTCAAGAACAGATGCTTTATAAATGCTTATGAACGTATATACAAAGGCAGATAGATATAAAATAAGAAAATCAGCTACTGATTACTTGGCCGCTCTAATTCAAAAGCAATCGGAGCAAACAATCTTACGAAATAATTATTCTATTGTTTTGCTCGATAATCTATCAAAAAAATTTCAGGAATTTATGGAAAATATTAACCTTAGAGCACAATCAATTATAATTTTATTTCATCTATTTTATTTTCTTGTTATAAATATTATTATATTTTCATATTTAATTTAATTTAATTTAATTTAATTTAACTTGATTTTATTTAATTTAACTAATTTTAACTTAATTTTATTTTATTTTACTTTATTTTATGTTATGTTATTTTATTTATTTTATTTTATTTTATTTTATTTTAATTATTTTAATTTATTTTATTTTATTTTATTTTATTTTATTTTATTTTATTTTATTTTATTTTATTTTATTTTATTTTATTTTATTTTATTTTATTTTATTTTATTTTATTTTATTTTATTTTATTTTATTTTATTTTATTTTATTTTATTTTATTTTATTTTATTTTATTTTATTTTATTTTATTTTATTTTATTTTATTTTATTTTATTTTATTTTATTTTATTTTATTTTATTTTATTTTATTTTATTTTATTTTATTTTATTTTATTTTATTTTATTTTATTTTATTTTATTTTATTTTATTTTATTTTATTTTATTTTATTTTATTTTATTTTATTTTATTTTATTTTATTTTATTTTATTTTATTTTATTTTATTTTATTTTATTTTATTTTATTTTATTTTATTTTATTTTATTTTATTTTATTTTATTTTATTTTATTTTACTTCATTTTATTTTATTTAATTTAATTTTATTTTATTTTATTTTATTTCATTTTATTTAATTTTATTTTATTTTATTTATTTACTCTTTATATTTTATTATATTTTGTATTATTATCACAATCTTTTTAATTATTTTTACATATATGTATTTGGCCTGAAACACCTATGAATAGATATAATCACAAAAATACTACCTTGCAAACATTTCAATTTGAGCGCTGCTCTACTTAAATTGTCGGATACAAAATTAGCAACATTTATTGTGCTCATGTCGGCTGTGTACATAGATTCTGTAAATTTTTGTATCCCTTTTTATGCATATGATTGTCGATCTACAAACTAACAAGCATCCGTTTGCCAACACTTCCAAAAATACCTCTACACACATATATATTTAAATATATTTATGTACAGTGGAATTTTTCGCCGCATTTAACATGACAGCAGCAAAGCAGCCTTGCAACAAAAACATGATAGCTGAATGTGTGGCACTTTTTCTTCACTCAAATATATATGTGTGTATGCCTGTGTGTGTGTGAATTGGTGTGGACTTACCACTTCGCAAGCACAACAAGGACAATTTAATTTTAGCAAAATGTCGCGCTGATTTTCTTGCTGCAAGCAAAATATGCAATAAACGTTCCGCTAAAATAAAAATAAAACACAACAACAAAAATATTCCAGCCTCAGTACGTGTATGCTAAAATTTTTCTTTTGGCGAGGGTGCATGTACTCGTATGTATGTTTGAGTGTAATTTACATATTTTTCTGCTGATTTTCGGTTTTTGTAAGGACACGCCAACAGTTTGTGGTAACATTTACTTGATTTCTGCCTCTGCCGAAGAAGGGTGCTCTGACGATGGGTATAATATTGAATACCCACAGGAATACACATACATAGGTATACATATATGTTTGCATGACAATGGTTACAAATACGTGTTAATTTTCTTGTATTTACATACATTGATTGATGTTTCCATAAGAAGAAGTGAAAAGAATCATGATTAGATAAGCGAGTCCAAAAGAAAAATATAGACGATAGAGAATGTGTTTCCATCAAGAAATTATGTTTTCTTAAATTTTCTAAAAGAGAATTCGCGACCACAAAATGTTAAGAACAAAATATTAATTTTTGGAAAATCTATTAGGTTTCAGGGCAAACAGTCAAGTGGAAGTAAGGCAAAAGGGAAACCTCTTAGTATTTTTTTGGGCGTGTTTAGCAGATGATGATGCAGCAAGCCTCGAACCTCGTAAGAAAAGGATCTGTTGAACCACCTTTTTGCCGTGGAAGTACCCGCCGGTGGAAGCAGAGGAAGGGGAAAACTTCTACTACGTCGGAAAGATCAGGTTTAGAAAAACCTGGCTTTACTTGATATCTTAAATTGATCCCGAATGGCCAAGGCCAAGAGAGGGAAGGAATGTTGTTAAGCGTAAGCAATACCTACGTCAATGAAGAAGAATCTTATGCATATCGCTAGCTAGAGGTTGCAATCGGCTGATTGTCTATACTCACTTCATGAGCGAATGTTTGATATTCTTGCTTAAGCAATTGACTCTATCAAAACCCAGAATCCTGTAGTAAATATTAGATAAAGTAAAGTGTCGCATCATGTCATACTATACGGCGCTGAAAACGTGTTTATTCGTGCTGAAATTCGCGATTGATTGACTCAGTACGTTGTGAGCGCTCGTCAAAGATGGACAACAGTAAAGAGAAAATTCGCTAAATTTTACAATTTTTCTTCGATCAAGGCGAAAAGGCAGCCAAAGCGGCTGAAAAAAACTAACTTAGTTTATGGGCCCGATACTGTAAATGAACGTGTAGCACAAAAGTGGTTTGCTTGGTTCCGATCCGGTAATTTCGATGTCAAAGATGCACCACGCATCGGGAGGCCTGTCGTCGAAAATTGCTATGAAATCATGGAAAGAGTGGAAACAGACCATCATGTGAGCACTTATTTAATTGCTGAGGAACTAAAGATAACCCAGAAAACCATAAAACATATAATATAATAATAAAAAAAACGCAAGAACTTTTTACTTTACCTAATATGATGTAATAATATTGATATCAAATGGAAGACATTTCTTTAATTGTTGATCCAAAATCAAGATCGAAATAAATTGAACGGCGAGCTGAGTTGATTTCAGTTGTCTGTTTTGTACTAATTTCCGTATTTTCTATCTTTGAGATGTTTGAACGAAGTTTAGTATGGAGAAACCAGTAAGATTCGATGAATGTGAATGAAGATCACGGCATATTACAATAGTATAGTCTCTATAAAAAAAAATTTTCCGAAAGTTTTCAGACAAAAATAACACCGTAATCATGCATCATCCACCGTCAACCAGATTTACGCCACTGAGACTTTATTATTTCCAAAGATTGAAAGTGCTAATCAAAGAAAAACGCTTTGCGACACACAACAAATAAAATTTTTAATCTAAAAGAGCATAGAAAATTGCCGAAAATACATATCTGAACTGCTTCGAGGACTAGGAATACACTGAAAATTTAACTTAATATTTTTATTTAAATTAATTTTCTATAACTTCTGGATGTTGGTCGTACGCAATGCTAACCACTCGGTCAATACGCATTGCTAACCACTCGGTCAATACGCATTGCTAACCACTCGGTCAATAATGCGGGCAGACAATTAAGCAGTTAATTTATAAAGAAACAAAATTGTAAAAGAAATTATCAAATATTAAGCCTCATATACTATATTAATGAGAAGTATGGTGAAGAAAGCATTTCTCTCATTATTATTTTTTATTTAATTTAATTTTTTTTTTTTTCAAAACACTTCATTGAGGAGAGTCATGGGTACGAATTCTGCGCCAACCAAAATCGAAAGTAATTTTTCAACAATTTCCAAATTTCTTTCAGCTCTCAGCAGTAAATTTCACGATTGCGAGAGCTCTTGACGTCCAAAGTCGGCTTTGAAAAAATTTGAAGACCCTTCAATTGCAGGCAAAACATCAAGACACACATCACAAATAGATGGAAGAGGTCGTCCGAAAATCGCTTCAGCGGTTATAAAATACGTATACATGTATAAAATGCAATCAAAATTCAAAAAAAAATTATATTTGTTTTTTTTTTTTTTTTGTCTTTGAGTATGCATTATGAGTTCATAAAATTAATAAATGTTGAAGTTATTCACAAAAAAATATTTCTTCATCTTTAGATGTAAAACATTCCCCTAAATTTTCAATCCTTCAATCAGCTTTTACTACTGTTTAATGGTCACAACTTTTTCGAAAATAAATTTTTTTTCACCAACCTTTTACTCCACCAACTAAATTACAGCTATCGAAAAATATCGGAAATTTTAATAATCAGGTCAAAAAGCAAATTTTAACTAACTAATGAGAATAGTTCAGAAAATAAAAATAAAAATAAAAATAAAAAACAAAAAACCCTCATGCACACAAAGTTGATTAAAAAAATGAAAATTTGTAAAGCAAAATGTAATCTTTAATGGTGATTTTATTGAACAAATTGCTGATTTTACATAAATTCACACTCATACAGCAAATTTTTACACATATATACATATATGTATATACATATGTAAGCTCGTAAATAAATTTCTCTACATATGAAAACTACTAAAGCTTTTACATATTCATACACATGTACGTATATCTACATACATTTGTGTATGCAAAAATTAAAAATAAATATGTACGAATATGAAAATATAAGTGAAATTCCGCCACGCTAAGTATACAAACGAGCAACAGCCTATGGAAAGTTAAGTGAAAAAGTGCTACATTTTGTAGGCATAAAACTGCGTTATGCGCTTATGTGTGT